>BPTQ01000003.1:106237634-106253372 GCA_019973895.1 Chrysanthemum seticuspe | reverse complement strand
AAACTACAACCGAGATCTTCCGAAAGGTAGAAGTAACACTTATACATATGTGTAGTGAGTCTACAAGACCGTTATGGTGTTCCTATTACGCATCCTGAGTTCTATATTAGAGAGAAAGGTGTAACACACTTTGTCTCTCAGAAGTAACTTTCACAGGATTACTCTAAATAACTACTAGAGAACCGAGATCTGAGTTAAAACACGTATAAACCTAGGACACGGCCTCTGATCCCTCTCCCAGAGGAAGAAGTTATAGTTGTTAGAGATTCTCTTTCAGCTATCTATTACAACCAAGGGGCACTCTTACTTTTTTCGGGAAAATTCTCTTTAAACTCACCAAACCTTTCAACTTCACGTCACGCAGTGACCCAGGTACTGCAGAACAGAAGTTATGGCTACAATGGTAGTCATCGTATACTTCACTTGGGCCAAAGACGCGATTCCAACTTATTTACCTCCCGATAAACAAAAGTGGGAAAAGAGTAAGTTAAGAAAAATTAAGAAGTTGGGGAAGTCACGAATGGCTCTGAAGTATCGTTCTTGGAACAACCCAAACAAGGTCATGAACGAGATAGAGTCAGGCGTGAGAAGGGTATAGAGTGAAAAGAGGAAAATAGTAGTATGGATTCCTGAAGATGTGATTGATCACCTAACAGGGACCCATCTAGGGAGGCCAAGACCGCCTAGTACCCTTGTTTTTGGATTGGAATAGTAGGAATATAGTGGCATGTATTTCATTTCAACCAGCCAGTTAAACCATAACAAGTAGACGGTAACCTAGGTTAACTTTTGGTAAACTTTTAGTTAAGTCTATGAACACTATATAATAGTTTCGTAAAACATGGACTTAACAAAAATCACGGGGAACCAACATTATCTATCGACTTTCTCTTAGAGATTGTTGATATTGAAGAAGGAGACCCTCTCCCTAGTCTCCGGCACAGGATCCAAATATGCACAAAATTGAGTCTAGAGCCAAGAGATCATCAATAAATCTCATTAGGACACTTTCAATGAAGACTCTCTGTTTCACACAATGTGGAAAGAGAGATTATATCTTGAGTCCTACGCATTATCCTTGTGGTATTGCCAGAACATCTGAGTGATGTGTATACATATTCACAATGAAGATGGAAAGCCTTCTAGAGCCAACATCAAACAAGCTCCTGATAGGTGGCATGTGAGATCTATTATATAGATCAACCATGTGACAACTGAACAGAAACAATGGGGCGATTCAATCTCTTGAATCAATCCTGGTTCAGGTTATGGATTGACGGATACCTTTGAAACACCGGTCTTTGTGCTTAACAACTCTTTTATTCAGTACATCGACCGTGTACTCATTTTTCAAACCAAAAGGTGTTTTTATGATTGATAATTGATTTTCAATAAAACCTTCGTTGTATTGCAAAAACAATTTTCTATTGAGCAATACACGATTGTTTTTCAAATCTCTTTTCATCAATCAGTGGACTTAAAATTCGCTGGTTCACTCACTCCGTGTTGTCTTCTTTGAGATGTTCCGGTTTGAGAACAGCTAGAGCAGCTGCGAAACCCTGTCAAGGAAATTCTTCGGAATTATACCTGATCACAGGCAGTACATGTACTGATCAACGGGGAACCGTGGGCCGTGTACCTCAATTCAACGAAAGTGATCAAAGACACTTTCGTGCGATTTATTGCTAACTGTTGTATGCAGGTACACCCGACGTTTGCAGCTGATCAGAATGAAGCGGTCAATCCACAGCCGCATGCTCACTTAACACATTCAACTCAAAGAAATCATGATTAGTGCATCAATGACTCTGATATTTTCACTCCATGCTTCTGCTACGCTGCTGCCAATATCATGAATCAACTAATGATTCCGCTACTCTGATGAGAAGATATCATGATCCAGAATGTGAGCATGTCGGTCCTAATGTCACAACATCACATAATACCAACGCCACAAAGGATGTGTCAGAGATTGTTGATAACTGATGATCTCAAATGCTGGCTCAAACTTATTATCACGTGGATCAGTGAAAGACCTCCACTTGAAATAACCAAACATGCAATGTGAAGAATCAATGACTACGAGCTTAGAAGCAAAGGATTACATAAAGGATGCAAGATCAATTGTTAATGTATTATCTGGTTGTATTCAATGTATTTTTGGTACATGATTGAGGTGACCTCCCTTAGGGGGAGATTGTTAGGAATTAGAAATTCCCTGTATTAAAGAGTCGGTCACCTCAAGTATATGTAATCGTTAGAAAGCTCGTAGTCGTAGTTCTTTTAAGTTAAGTAGTATTTAGTTAAGTAACACCGTGGAGGACGGACGGGTCTTTACCCACTGTATGCCTGATCCACAGCCCGATGTGTGGCGATTTATGTAAGACTATAAATACTCTCTACCTTCCAAGGTAGAGAGTTGGAGCTCATAATAATATCTTTCACTTTCTCTCACTAAGTTCCCTAAACCTTTAACTTTATCTCTCTAGAATTCCACTTATACGCCACCTTGTTGTTATGGTTTGATGTGTATGTGAAAACTAATATCCTACAATTTTCTTACAGTTCTTTTGATTGTATATAATTCCAACGTATGGCTAATTTTAGAGTGTGTATGGGATTGCGGTTTGTGGGAAATTTTCTTATTATTGCGTCTGCAAAACGCTAACAATTAGAAAATAGTCTTTGGGAATCCATTTTAGAAAAGTGATCATTTGAGCACCCAATCACCCCGTTAATTACACGTGGAATCTGGTTATGAGTGAGATGAATGATGCTTCCAACTAAACACCAAGATGCCCATGCATCTATCACGTTTGTAGCATCTTGCTTTGTCGGTTAAAGTGTTTGAGCAAGTCAGATGCCTATATTCCTTTGACATACCGGCTTTACCCCCATAAGTTCCCCTGCACCTTAATGCTCAGTGTACAATGTAGACTCATTAGGAATTCATTGAAATCCAGTTGATTTAACGAACTTGTCAATCTTACTCGGTCATCCACTTTATTAATCCTATTGATAACGCTCAGATTGTACATGTTTCTAGTAGCGTTATGTGCGCTTTTGTATATGTTATTTGGTTATATTTGCGTGATTTCAGTGCTTAATCGCATCAAAAGATGTTTGTCTAGTGTTTATAACCAAGTGCAGGGAAATGGAAGAAAAAGTAAAGTAATGTTCAACAAATAGAATATTCCCGTTTCAGTGAAGCATGTCAAGCACAAATCAGTATCTCAAGTACCTTTGAAGACCATAGTGATTGAAGAACCAAGTTCTACAAGACAAAAAGAAGTAAAAGATCAATTTTCCGTAACTCAGGAAATCCAACCGGATAGGTTGGAATATGACCAAAAAGTGCCAAAGACGCCGTTCCAACCGTTCGGTTGCTGCCCACAACCGGAACGGTTGGTTCCTTGTAGAAGACCAACCGGATCGGTTGGTCATGTAACCGATCCGGTTGGAAGACCTGTGTCTGTCAATTCTTCATCACTAAGTTTCCCCTTTGCATCCAAACGATTCTAGGTCCTTCTCTTGGTGTATTCTAGTCCCTTCCTAACTCCTTGGAGGCCAAGTTCAGTAATTAATACCCTAGGCCTTGGAACTAGTATAAATAGAGGCCTTTTGTGAGCATATGAGACATACACTTCAATACAACTCTCTCTACTCATCAAACAAAGCTCTTAAGCTCTCAAATTCGTCCTTAGAAGTCCAGGAAAGTTTGGAGTTCCAGAAGTTCCACATTTGGAGGCCAAATCACCAAGAAGTCTATCCCCAATACTTTGGGAATCATTACTTCACCATTTGTAATCTTATTCCAAGCATTGTAAGACTTTTAATCATGTTTTCTAATGTTCAAAGTTCTGAGTTTATGTTCATGTTTGCTATGAGTGGCTAGTTTCTTTATACACTTGCTTAAATGATGTTGATTATCATATGATTAGTTAGTGATTGTGTTAACATGTTTTAATTCAATTTCAAGTTAATTCTAATATCCAATTGTGCTAAAGTTTCATAGTGACATTTGTTAATCAAGTTTGACTAGTTGATAGTAATCGTAGAGGTCGAAAGAACTTATTGTTATTCAACTAGTTATAATCATATTGTTTATGGATGATTGTTTTTACCCATTATTCTTGATTAAACAAAGGAACTAAGGTGTGGTTGTAATAAAAACGCTTTTTGATTATCAAATTGGATTGATTGGAAACATCTAAAAGGTCGTAAGATTAGTTGTTGAGAATCAATTGTAGCCTTTTGTCTATAATCGGTTACCTTTTGTATTGACCATTTCTTAAGCAATTTGATGAAACATGTCACACCCTCGCCGGAGGCGGAAACACGAGGTGTAACGGATAGGAACATAAGCACAAGATAATAGAACATACCAACGTTAAGATTAAACAGAAATAGTACACCATTACAATACCATTTTAGCCGACATCGGCAAATATAGTACAAAGTTTAGATTCCAAAATATTGCGTTTTATTACATAACGATTTGTAGTGACAAGTGAAAACTTCATTATGCAAGACCTGGTAGAAAAAGCTTACTAACGATCACCTGAAATGCATGAGAGAAAAACGGGTCAACTACGAAAATAGTTGGTGAGTATACACGTTTCGTAAAATAAGAAACTCGTAAGAGAGATTGAAAGGTTTCGGTCATCGGAAATAGTCCACAAAGCAAAGGCATTGTAAATCCACTCAGTTCCAAGTTCCGCCCATACAAAACTTGCAACCTGTGTGTTCACAACCCATTGCACAAAATATAGCGTATCCAGTAGTCAGGTATAAATGGTCATAATAGTTCACAATATAGTACCTCGTATATAATAATGTATGCCAGGCAAAGCCCCTAGAATAAATAATATGCGTCCCGTAACATAGTGAACGAGAGGTTGACCGACCTCTAATAGCGCTATCCATACTACCTACTAATAGGAGACTAACAATGCGAATGTACGAACGGTACATCATACAACTATTATATAAAATTAAGAACACTCCGAACATGGGAGAATTTGCACTGCTCCGAACAAGGGAGACTTAAATTGAAAATGCTCCGTTCCCATAGGGAGACATTCTGCTCCGGACCGGGGAGGCTTTAAGTTGCTCCGAACAAGGGAGACTTTGTACGCTCCACCAATAAGGCGAGACTTTTAGGGTCATAGCAAGTACAGTTCAATAAGATCAAACAAGTCATAGGTTCGTAATTATGTATAAGGGTTTGATTCGAGTTCACAAGTTCTAGTCAAACAAGTTAATAAAAGTAGTAATCAACTTAGCTCAAGAATGGTTCATGCATTTCGCCCCAAAATATAGTAAAAATGGTAAAGAGGGGGATGTGATTACTCACCTGTGGCAATAGTTATGATGACAGAGTGGATGCACAGAAATGAGACGCAACACTCTAACCGCGACCTATTAGGAATGACATGCTCTAATATAAGTCATGAAACAATGTCGTGCATGCAAACTCATATGATATCCATACCACTTGTTCACTTTTGGAAAATAAGGTTTATCGTCGAAAAATAATCTTATAACGTCTTGACCATTTTTAAATTACTTTACATGCATTTACGTTGAAATGATATCCGACGATAATCATTTAGTGATTTATTAAGAGATTATAACTTTTCGTCGTAAAATAATGTCGTTGAAATTTTCATGAAAGTGACTAAATGGCCTCGAAAAGCTAGTCGTAAAATGGTTCACGTCGAGCGTTAGGAAACAAACTCAACGGTTTTAGAAAGCTTGTATCATTATCTCAAAGTTTTAGTGTTTAAGTTTCCATCCTAGAGGTTTCGTTCACAGAGAAACATATGGGTTAAGTATGGTACTTGTGTCCAAAATATCGTTTAAGGGTGGTTTTCGGCAAAGTTTAAGTGACCGTATTTAATTCATTACAACTCCGCTAGACAAACGATCGGACATTTTTGGAAAATATGCTTGGCGAACTTACTTTTACTAGAAGACATCATGTTATAAAAAGTACTCCATTGATGTTAAAAACGACCCTCAACATGGTCCTTCGTGGCCGTAATATTTGTCTAATAGAAATATATTAGTTTTTCTTATATAGTAAAGTTACGGCAACTTTATGTAAACACGTGTAATTTAATCGTTACAAGTCCGTTTTCTATGTTTTATATGTCCTCGGAATCGTAATAATATATACTAATATATTTTTGATAAGTCGACACATTTTATAACGCTTAAGACTCATTTTTGACTCGTAACAAGTTAAAATAACATGCTGAAATTTCTGGATTTTATAGTTTTCGACGTCAAATTTGAAAATAGCATAACTTCTTCGTTATAACTCCGTTTTAACCCATTCAAGCGGCCACGTTTTCGTTTTAAAGTGTATTTTCTAAATATCTAGCCCAAAATATTTTACAAACTGTCGGATTTTCCAGATTTCAAAAATAAGGACAGACCCTTTTTAAAACTTGTCGAAATGAGTTTTTCTCGCGCCAAACCTATTCTAACCCATTCAAAACAACTCCGAAGCTATTCTAATCCTACCATACACCTTCTTAGGGTGTCATGGGTTCCTAGGCATCACTAAAGTAATATGTTTCAAGGATTAATTATAGGATGACATATAGTAATTTATAGCACTTAAAAACAATTAAAGTGGTATAGACATCACATAACTTGCATGTTTTACTTGAGCATGATAAAAATGAACATAAAAATGAATATGAAAGATGAAAATGAGTATGAAATGCTTACTAGTTTAGTGATGAGGTTTAAAGAACAAGGTTTTTCCTAATAACCATAGGTTTTTATTTCAAAACCTTGATTAAGAGTATACTAGGGTTAATATTTTAGCTTGATCTTGCAAAAACTTTGATTTCTTCTTGACCTTCACCCTTGTCCGGTTTTAAGAGATGGAAATGAGAGGATATTTTTATTTTACACCTAATGTATGTGTGTATGTATGTTTTAGTTTATTACTAAAGATAGATATTTGTAAGTCTATACTACTTTATGTGCATAGCCAGATGAGATTTTTATGATATAATATGTTGTGTCATCTCCTTATGTCGACAAGTTAAAAACCATAACAAAGGTTAGTGTATTTTATATAAGTACATGTAATAATGTATAGGTATAGTTGATAATTTTGTATATAATTAAGTATTTAGGGTAGCGTTAGCTATAAATAAATTTTAACGGAACAAAATAAAACATATTGAAGTCATAAAAATTATAAAAATACATTTCTTGCAAAATTTGAGTGAAATAATAATTATCGTGTAGTATTTACGAAAACCGTCGTAATTATATAAATATAACAATTTATATACAAAATAAATTTAAAACACTGGGTAAACTAATAATATTATTTTTATGAACTTAATATGAGTATAAAAATATATTGGGATAATTTTTGAAAGTAATGGATCAATTGTTCAAAATAATTAATTACGCGATAGCGTTTATTTAATATGAAAATTACGTGTTTAATGTAAAATGCAAAATCATGCATGAACTAATATGATGATAATGATGCTAATGATATGTAGACTAAACCTAGTCTATATGAAATGTCCTTGATGATTGTTTATGAATTCGCAGCTACACCCCTACGGTTACGCGAATTTAATACTTGTAAACCTAGTTTACAATATACGATGAAATAGTAAATGTGAGAAATGACCGGAAATTGAGAATTGTGACATTCTTCCCATATCAGCGGAATCACGTCCTCGTGATTCAATTAATGATACTATAGTCCGAACCGCGACAAAGGTTCTAAAAGTTCATGCTCGTACGAATAGTCTAAATGATCATGTCAATGCTCATGCATATGGGTTCCTCATCCAACTAAATACATGCCCGTGATTAGATTTGATAGGGTAAACTTACCCAACACCGAACGTATCCCTCAAAAGACCTTTTGAGTAAAAACTTGACTCTTAGCTTGATTTTCGCAACTCATCAAACAAGAACTGTCACTAGATCAAGCTAGGAAACAAGTTGTTAGTATGATAGGATTCAACATCCTTGAATGAAGTCTTTTGAAAGATCCGTTCGTTCTTGGATTTGCTTACACAAATCAAATCAACAACATAATTTACAACTAAAGTCAATATCGATAGGTCTCAAATTAATCCATGTCGTGAACGTGGTAAAAATTGGAAGGAAGTTATGCACTCAAAATCATGTCGTACAGAAATAAGGTAATTGTTCGAAAGAATGTACCCGTTACGCGTTGCGGGCTTCCTCGGTACCCAGATAGAATGCTCGACCACGTGCGGGAGGAACTTCAATGTTCTGATCTTGTGGGCCTTCTATTGCCAACGCCAGGTTTGGACGATTTCCTCCTTGATTGGGTGTTCTTTTCAGCTTTGGACAGGTGTTCCGAAGGTGATCCAGACTTCCACACTCGTAACATGCTTTTCTTTGTCCTTGGTTCCCAGTCCTGTTTGAGCAATTCCGCGCGATGTGGCCTGTCTGTCCACATTTTTCGCACCTTGGGCAGTCTCCTGAGTGGTGATAGTTACATCGAGTGCACATAGGATGTGGACCCGCGTATCTTTTGGGCCCTTGAGTAACTGCTCCGTAGTTTCTGGTTATTCGCTGCCTCTTGTTTTGCTGGTCCTGGTCTCGACTTCCCTGATGATCATCCTGTCGCTTTCGTCCATTGTCGTTTGCTTTTGTTAGTTCTCCAGACCTGATCACATCATTTGTCAAGCGATACGCTATGCCCACAGCGGCTTGCAGAGTGGTTGGGTTTGATGAGGTGACATCCCTCCTAATTTCCGGTATCAATCCCCATATATATCGGTCGATCAACTTCTCCACAGTGGAAACCATGTGAGGAACCATCCTAGTTAACTCGTGGAAACGGATCGTGTACTTGTCGACCTCTACTCCTACCATCAAGTGATTCCAAAATTCCGCTTCCAGCTTTTGCACTTCATCTTTTCTGCAGTACTCATCAGTTAGTAGTTTCTTAAATGCTTCCCAAGATAATGCATTTGCAGCCCCCATCCCTCTGGTCTGTAGTTGGTTGTTCCACCAGGTCAATGCTCGACCTTGTAGTAGACCAGCAGAGAACTCAACCTTGTTTCCTTCAGCACACTGCGTGATACTAAGTTTCGACTCCACATTCTCGAACCAGGTTAACAGTCCAATGGCACCCTCAGTACCATAAAATTCCATCGGCTTGCATGTCATGAAAGTCTTGTAGCTGCATCCATGACCAGTGTTTGAAGTACCTTCTCCGACGTTGGTTCTTCTAGCATCAAGGTGCGTCATAATTTGGGTGAGTAGATCCGCTATTCCAGTCGCGTTGTAGTTTGGATTGTCATTGTTGTTTGGGTTGCCGATGTTGTTGACTCCTGAGCGTGTGTTTCTTGCAGCCATGATCCTGCAATGGACCAAAACATCGGGTTGAGTAAAGGACACTCGAACGAAGGCAGATGAGTTGCAGAACGGCGGTAATATGTTATAGTGATCGAAATATGACAGGAACAGAGACATGCTATGCCTAACAAGTCGAAAGATGGAAAAGAGAGGGTATAAACAAGGTACGGTAATGTAGACGTGAACGTAAAAACATGCTATGCATACCCACCCGACCAATGCGATTTCAGGTGACCAGACTCTAAAGACTCGACTAAACATGATTTAAAAGTACCACTCTTATCATTGCATGGTTCTTCATAAATTAGACATAGTTGATCAGGCTATGTATAATTTATGAGTAACGATGCAACGATAGGACTAGTTGACTCGGATGATGTTCGGTGTTTAATAAAACTTTATTCCGGTTATAGCTGTGATTTTTATTTTTTTGAAAAATCGGCATTCTCTATAACCTTTGTCTCTGATACCAATCTGTCACACCCTCGCCGGAGGCGGAAACACGAGGTGTAACGGATAGGAACATAAGCACAAGATAATAGAACATACCAACGTTAAGATTAAACAGAAATAGTACACCATTACAATACCAGTTTAGCCGACATCGGCAAATATAGTACAAAGTTTAGATTCCAAAATATTGCGTTTTATTACATAACGATTTGTAGTGACAAGTGAAAACTTCATCATGCAAGACCTGGTAGAAAAAGCTTACTAACGGTCACTTGAAATGCATGAGAGAAAAACGGGTCAACTATGAAAATAGTTGGTGAGTATACACGTTTCGTAAAATAAGAAACTCGTAAGAGAGATTCAAAGGTTTCGGTCATCGGAAATAGTCCACAAAGCAAAGGCATTGTAAATCCACTCAGTTCCAAGTTCCGCCCATACAAAACTTGCAACCTGTGTGTTCACAACCCATTGCACAAAATATAGCGTATCTAGTAGTCAAGTATAAATGGTCATAATAGTTCACAATATAGTACCTCGTATATAATAATGTATGCCAGGCAAAGCCCCTAGAATAAATAATATGCGTCCCGTAACATAGTGAACGAGAGGTTGGCCGACCTCTAATAGCGCTATCCATACTACCTACTAATAGGAGACTAACAATGCGAATGTACGAACGGTACATCATACAACTATTATATAAAATTAAGAACACTCCGAACATGGGAGAATTTGCACTGCTCCGAACAAGGGAGACTTAAATTGAAAATGCTCCGTTCCCATAGGGAGACATTCTGCTCCGGACCGGGGAGGCTTTAAGTTGCACCGAACAAGGGATACTTTGTACGCTCCACCAATAAGGCGAGACTTTTAGGGTCATAGCAAGTACAGTTCAATAAGATCAAACAAGTCATAGGTTCGTAATTATGTTTAAGGGTTTGATTCGAGTTCACAAGTTCTAGTCAAACAAGTTAATAAAAGTAGTAATCAACTTAGCTCAAGAATGGTTCATGCATTTCGCCCCAAAATATAGTAAAAATGGTAAAGAGGGGGATGTGATTACTCACCTGTGGCAATAGTTATGATGACAGAGTGGATGCACAGAAATGAGACGCAACACTCTAACCGCGACCTATTAGGAATGACATGCTCTAATATAAGTCATGAAACAATGTCGTGCATGCAAACTCATATGATATCCATACCACTTGTTCACTTTTGGAAAATAAGGTTTATCGTCGAAAAATAATCTTATAACGTCTTGACCATTTTTAAATTACTTTACATGCATTTACGTTGAAATGATATCCGACGATAATCATTTAGTGATTTATTAAGAGATTATAACTTTTCGTCGTAAAATAATGTCGTTGAAATTTTCATGAAAGTGACTAAATGGCCTCGAAAAGCTAGTCGTAAAATGGTTCACGTCGAGCGTTAGGAAACAAACTCAACGGTTTTAGAAAGCTTGTATCATTATCTCAAAGTTTTAGTGTTTAAGTTTCCATCCTAGAGGTTTCGTTCACAGAGAAACATATGGGTTAAGTATGGTACTTGTGTCCAAAATATCGTTTAAGGGTGGTTTTCGGCAAAGTTTAAGTGACCGTATTTAATTCATTACAACTCCGCTAGACAAACGATCGGACATTTTTGGAAAATATGCTTGGCGAACTTACTTTTACTAGAAGACATCATGTTATAAAAAGTACTCCATTGATGTTAAAAACGACCCTCAACATGGTCCTTCGTGGCCATAATATTTATCTAATAGAAATATATTAGTTTTTCTTATATAGTAAAGTTACGGCAACTTTATGTAAACACGTGTAATTTAATCGTTACAAGTCCGTTTTCTATGTTTTATATGTCCTCGGAATCGTAATAATATATACTAATATATTTTTGATAAGTCGACACATTTTATAACGCTTAAGACTCATTTTTGACTCGTAACAAGTTAAAATAACATGCTGAAATTTCTGGATTTTATAGTTTTCGACGTCAAATTTGAAAATAGCATAACTTCTTCGTTATAACTCCGTTTTAACCCATTCAAGCGGCCACGTTTTTGTTTTAAAGTGTATTTTCTAAATATCTAGCCCAAAATATTTTATAAACTGTCGGATTTTCCAGATTTCAAAAATAAGGACAGACCCTTTTTAAAACTTGTCGAAATGAGTTTTTCTCGCGCCAAACCTATTCTAACCCATTCAAAACAACTCCGAAGCTATTCTAATCCTACCATACACCTTCTTAGGGTGTCATGGGTTCCTAGGCATCACTAAAGTAATATGTTTCAAGGATTAATTATAGGATGACATATAGTAATTTATAGCACTTAAAAACAATTAAAGTGGTATAGACATCACATAACTTGCATGTTTTACTTGAGCATGATAAAAATGAACATAAAAATGAATATGAAAGATGAAAATGAGTATGAAATGCTTACTAGTTTAGTGATGAGGTTTAAAGAACAAGGTTTTTCCTAATAACCCTAGGTTTTTATTTCAAAACCTTGATTAAGAGTATACTAGGGTTAATATTTTAGCTTGATCTTGCAAAAACTTTGATTTCTTCTTGACCTTCACCCTTGTCCGGTTTTAAGAGATGGAAATGAGAGGATATTTTTATTTTACACCTAATGTATGTGTGTATGTATGTTTTAGTTTATTACTAAAGATAGATATTTGTAAGTCTATACTACTTTATGTGCATAGCTAGATGAGATTTTTATGATATAATATGTTGTGTCATCTCCTTATGTCGACAAGTTAAAAACCATAACAAAGGTTAGTGTATTTTATATAAGTACATGTAATAATGTATAGGTATAGTTGATAATTTTGTATATAATTAAGTATTTAGGGTAGCGTTAGCTATAAATAAATTTTAACGGAACAAAATAAAACATATTGAAGTCATAAAAATTATAAAAATACATTTCTTGCAAAATTTGAGTGAAATAATAATTATCGTGTAGTATTTACGAAAACCGTCGTAATTATATAAATATAACAATTTATATACAAAATAAATTTAAAACACTGGGTAAACTAATAATATTATTTTTATGAACTTAATATGAGTATAAAAATATATTGGGATAATTTTTGAAAGTAATGGATCAATTGTTCAAAATAATTAATTACGCGATAGCGTTTATTTAATATGAAAATTACGCGTTTAATGTAAAATGCAAAATCATGCATGAACTAATATGATGATAATGATGCTAATGATATGTAGACTAAACCTAGTCTATATGAAATGTCCTTGATGATTGTTTATGAATTCGCAGCTACACCCCTACGGTTACGCGAATTTAATACTTGTAAACCTAGTTTACAATATACGATGAAATAGTAAATGTGAGAAATGACCGAAAATTGAGAATTGTGACAAAACAAGTGGATGTTTTTGTGTTTAAGTTTATGAAAATGAACTTATGAAACTTGAATTGATCTTGAATTGATTGGTTAAACGTAATGCTTGTTTTTATAAACTAAAATCTTGACGAAGGTTTAACTTGTAAGAACAATAGATTAGTACACCAACTAATTATCACAACCAACATGTTAAGAGGTTAACACAATCACACTAATCTAGGATATGAAACTAGTTTAAGCAAGTGTAGTTTTTAATCATCTGAATTTCATTATATCTATTTGCGTTGTTATATGTTTTGGATAGACTCTGTTGATTCAAACTTGTTAATTAGATTCACTCAAATCCCTCCGAACGATCTCGACTTACCTTCATAATCTTGCTATAACGGACGAGTGCACTTGCTCGTATGTGTTATTGGGAATATTGGTAATTCACCTTTTATAAATTTAAAACTTGTACACACGTAGCACGTCAAGTTTTTGGCGCCACTGCCGGGGATTTGATTGTGTTTCAGCAAGTTTTGAATCCCCATCAGTCGATTCATTCCTAAAAATTTTCTCAGAAGTTTCAACCGATCCGGTTGCCTTACAACCGAACCGGTTACGCCTTTGAACCATACCAAACTGATCTAACTGATCGGTCGCACCTCGCAACCGATCCAGTTACCCCTTCTATCCCTGAAAACTGTTTTCGGTGTTTGTCCGTGTGTTTAGATATTGCCTGGATTATCTAGGACATTGTATGAACACTCGTGCAGCGGGAATAGAACCAATTACACCTCTTACCAACCCCGAACGTTTGATTCGAAGAAGAAGAACACTTTTCATACCATTGGAAAATCGTGTACCAAGAGTAACAAACCCACCATTTGATAACCTCGTAGAAGCCAAAGTTGTTTACAACCCTTTGATCAATTTACCTTTTCCCATGGCGGACGATCAACCCATGTGGGGAACCAACCGAGCCGTAGCACCAACCCCTGGGAGTGCTATTGTTGCTGTCAACCTTGGTGACAACTTCACCGTGAATGGTCATCATCTTTCCATGATCAAAGACCGTCAATTCGATGGCCGTGCGCGGGCCGATCCGCATAAGCACATTGCTGAATTCATCGAAATTTGCGGCATGTTCCGTTATGGCGACACCGATGTCAATGCCATCAAACTCAAGCTTTTTCCATCATCACTCACCGGAGATGCTAAAGTATGGTACAATGAATTAACCCCAGGAATTATCAACACTTGGGAGGAGATGAGGCAAGCCTTTGTAAGCCGATTCTTTCGACATGCCATGTTTGATCGATTAATGGGAGAAATTCGTGCTTTCACACAAAATCCCAACGAATCACTTGTCAAAGCTTGGCTTCGGATGAAAGATTTGCTTCGTAGTTGTCATGGACATAGATTATCCAAAGGAACCATTATCCAAATCTTTTACCATGGACTAAACGAAATCTCTCAAGGCATCCTTGATGCTGGAGGAATTTTTCTCTATAAGACTCCTAACGATGCACACCAATTACTCGAGGATCGAGTACTTCTCAAACTCGATTGGTCCAAATATTCCAAAACCAAACCTCTTCGAAAAACCGTTGCTTTTGTCAAAAACACCGATACCTCAAAACTCATGGAGAAAATGGAAGCCTTAACCTCAAAAATCGACTCGCAATACAAAGATATCAAGGATGAACTGAAGGAAATGCGAGACGGATGCAACAATTGTGGAGGAAATCATCCATCGTCCGAGTGCGACGATAAGCCTATGGGAGGACCTAACGAAGGAGAAGCGAATTATGTCCAAGGAGGATATCGAGGAGGAGGATATCGTAGTAACTATTACGGTCGAAATTCTGGAAATTGGCAAGACCGCCGACCAAGGGATGACAACCGTGATTCTCAACCACGAACTGACAATCCACCACCACAAAACTCCGACAAAAAGATGGAAGAAACCGAATTCGAGAAAACCATGAGAGAATTCGTGGCTGCTCAAAAATTTGCAAATGATTTTATCAAAAATCAATTTTTCAATCTCAAAGCCAAAATTGAGCAGGGACAGAAAAATCATCAAACATCTATCCAAGATCTTGAAAACAAGTTTGGCATATTTTCTGACCAACATTCCTCTCGACCATCTGGTTCGTTGCCAAGTAACACCCAATCCAACCCAAAACCATCAAATGATAAGACGTACCTGTAGAAAACTAGAAGGGGGGTTGAATAGTTTACCGATTAAAATCTTTGTTTTGAAACTTATTGAAAGATCAATTGATATTGATCTTAAGTATGTTAATGAAATATGCAAGAAATATGTAATAAGTAAATAAGGAAAGAAATGATCAAACCACAACAAGTTGTTTATAGTGGTTCGGCCTACAAGGACTCTTTTTCCTTGCCCTACTCCACTCCCCGAGTCTCACACTCGAGAGTTTAACTTCACTAGTCAACAAGCTCCTTTCACCGGCGGAGAAAACCTTTACACTTCGCTTACACTATTTCCGACACTAAGCTA